>JABSTQ010009195.1:0-30000 GCA_013358835.2 Ixodes persulcatus | reverse complement strand
CACGCGCTCACAGGGAAAATACAAAGAAATCGCCGGAAACAAAATGTCGCCGTAGCACAGTCAGCGCCACGAGCGCGTGCAGGGACACGCTCTTTCACGCGCTTCAGAACAAAAAATAAAAATAAACATTCGAAACAAAAAGGCCAGATGTCATCACCCCAAGCAAAGCGCACATGAAGGCACCCTAACTGGCACTAGTGGGACTCAAGGATACTCGCATGCAATGCCACTGGCCAAGAAACTCCTTTGTTGCGGTGTAATTTCAAGGACAAAAGCGATCATTTTCATTCAATCTCTCCTTTGCAAAATTCGATGACGTAACGTGGGGATCGCAGTACACCCATATGACGATATTTGAATGCGGTTCATAAATTGGACCCGAGCATTGCGTGGGCACTCGATTTGGTCTCGTGATAATTGATAGCTCAAGAAGCATTCGGGTAGTGGCCCGTGTCCAATCGCTGCAACGACGACAATAGCCGACCGATAACAATGTCTGGAACTCAGCGCGTGTCCTGTGCTTTTCCAACCCCAGCGCGTGGCTATGATCAACATTGGCGGCATATAATCGGCTCCAGATCACGTGGCCGCTTGTTCTGGCTGCGAGTTGAGGGCGTGAACTCTGCTCGTTTTTCTTTAATTTTTTTTCTGGGACTTCTATTGCGTGGGGTGAAAAACGAAGGCATGTTTCATAGGTCATTAACGTCAGGGATCCGTTCTAAGCGGTATTTGCGCAAAGTAAAAAACATTGTTGCATAGCCCCTTTAAGGGGCCTCTGACACGCCCCACCAAAAAATTATTTGTTCATGCTAGGCGATAAAATGGTGTATCAGGATATCACTACAAACATTTTTCACTTTAGAGTTGCGTAGTTTTTTTTTATTATCAAAAATAGAAACACGAAGCTAATTCAAAGTGCCCGCCAATGCCCTGTGACTCGTGTACCGCAAGATGACGGGGCGGTCAGAAGGGAGGCATCGCCGGAAGTTACGTGAGTTGTATCACTCCTCGTGCTTACCGCGACCGCGTGTAATATCTTTTTTTATATTTTTGTTTTTTCCGCACCTCCGCGAGCAATTCAAGCTTACGAGGTTTCTTTTATTTGCTTTTTATCGCCTAATATTGCTGTAACGGTAGAAGAAGAGTCCTGAGTCAGTGAACCAAGTAAACAAGTTCTGCTCATGTTTTAGACCAAACACGTAATTAATGATCGACGTTTACTTGTACTTGGTACACTCACCAGTTCGTATTCTCTAGACGGCAGGCATCTTCAGCCCGGAGAGTATCCGATGATTCGACGTCCTTGGTGTCTGAACCTTCAGCAATGCGATCGGGAGTGTCGCATGCTACCAATCCTAATTTCTGCGAGCGTTCTAATTTTTTTTTTTTTTTTTCAAAACTCGATAGCTTGTTTTGTGCCCAGTATGGCTCTGTACTATCGGGCTGATGGCATGCATTCGTACACTGGCTTGTACTCGCCATCATTGACCTCCATCACGTTGATCTACTGACTCTTCGTCCTCAACTTTTGCAGCACGCAAACTAACCAACGGTGCAGTGATAAAAAGCTATACTCCGTTTCACCTTATGTTGTACCGCAGACAAGGCTAGAAGCGCGAGCTCATAGCGTTGGGAGGTACTCTTAACGCACGAGAGCTTGTGCCGCCGAGATGTGCCCTAGAGCAAGGAGCTCGCGCTTGTAGCCTTTCCTGCGGTACATCATAAGGTGAAACAGAGTATAGTGGAACTCAAACTTCGTTTTCTACAATCGCTCGTGAAGAAGACAAAAAAAAAGTCTTAGGCAAAGTCGTGAGGAGCACGAGGAGTGAAACTCACGTGACTTCCGGCGAACACAATTTAGTGACGTAGGTCGATGCCTCCCTTCGGCACCATGACAGAACAGCACACGACAAAACAGCACGCGACAAAACAGCACGGTCAAAACAGCACGCGTCAAAACAGCACAGCGTCAAAACAGCACGGCGACAAAACAGCACGGGTCAAAATAGCACGCGACAAAACAGCACAGCGTCAAAACGGCACAGCGACAAAAGAGCACGTGCCAAACAGCACGGAGTCAAAATAGCACAGCGTCAAAACAGCACAGCGACAAGACAGCACAGCGTTCAAAGAAAAAGTGCTTTCGGAAAGTATTGCGGTCAATATTTGTAGACTCATAAACTTCTCGGTTCTTTTCGGTTGATTGACGAAAATTAGTATACTGAAAAAAAATGCAATATTTCAAAGCGTTTGTTTAAAAGGTATAGCGAGTTAACCAGGTACCGTCTTTTTTTTTTATTTGTTGCTGTCTGTGGCAGCTGACGCGACCTGTTCTGCAAGACGCACTGGGGCCCTATCGTGATCTGACATTATCGTCGTGTGCTCGTATTTGTAGACTGGACGAACATGAGCTTCACTACCACTTCGGTCGGAAAGGCAGATGTCAAAATCCAGAAATTTGCAAGCAGTGTACTCAGTGCGATTTTTCCCCATTTTCACGACTGCGAGAGGTGGTAAATTCGCGCCAACCACAGAAACGGCAATAAAACAATCGTATTTATGCCCTCCTCTAGTAGACGGAAGCTAGGGTTGTTAAAAATGTGCGGCATTTACGGACGCTCTTGATTTGCATTGTGCAGTTCACGATTAGATTTTCTTCTTTGAACAAAGAATTCGGCACACAAATCCCTATCAGGTCAAAAACCCAGATTTCATCCTGAAGACCCCTCGCCGGCTGTCACGCGTTTATATATAACTCGTCTACAGGATTCGAGAAGCGGTTTTGGTTTATTGTTCAAGTTTAGGTTTTTCCATATCACATCCGAACGCCCCTCACTGATGAGTTAAATATTACCACGCGCGTCTTCGAGCAAGCGCGTCGTTGGCCGAACGGTTATCGAGCTTGGCTCCAGAGTTGGCAGTAATGGCATTACGTTAATAAAATTACAGCAATTAAATTACTTTTCGTGGCAATGATTCATGTAATGCATTACTTCTTTAGACTGGTAATTTTTAATGTGATGAATTGCTTTCAGGCAGTCGTATAGAGAAAATTAGTCATTACTTTTGGAATTACTTTTGTACCAAATGAGAGAGTTCGTTTGCCTGCTTTAAGAAAAAGAGAAAAAAAAATGAAAGCCGTTTACAACTCCCTGTAACGCCAAATGAGAGCGCAGCTCTTGAGGAGGAGGGGAAGGCACGGGGGGGGGGGGGGGTCACCCCTACTGAAAAAAAAAATTTGGCGCCTGTATGAAAGTAAACGGGTTCATACCGTTAACAGTTTGGCCATACCGGCCACCAGTTTGTCAAAGGGGTCGCCCGTATGGCTCAAAGGGGTCCCCCGTATGAGCCATAACGGTCACCTATTTGGGCAAACAGGTCACTTCTTTGGCAAACGGGTCAGTTGTGTGGGCAAATGGGTCACTCGTTTGGGCAAAGTTGTCGCACGTTTGCTCAAACCGGTGACCATGTTGCACAGACGGGTGACCGGTGACCGGCAAGCTGTACCGGTTTAATCAAACGGCTCTCTGGAGCCCGCTTAATACTGAACGTACAGATCGGGGGCATGGACACGCCAGTTTCAGCAGTGGCAGCCTGTTTCGGGAAAGCCGGGAGCGGATTTACAATCGTCCGTGTAATGCAAGTAATTATATTTATATTTTCATTGCGCTGATGTTCGCTTATACTGCAACTACAATAAACAATTTTTTTTTTTACGTAAGTATGCGATGTTGCCGAGCCGATATTTTTGACAGAACTTTAAAACTTTGGCGTTCTTTGTTGCCTCAATTTACTTATTCAGCTCAAATCTCTCTCGCAGAGGACGCGACCACGTGAAAGAATATTCACCGATGTATGTTTGCAAACAACCTCACTACCACCCCCTATCGGCGGACCCCTGCGCGCTTCCGGTTTTCCTCTACTTTTTCATTTGTCTCACGTCCTTTTGTTATTTGCATTACTTTCTACAATGCACTAATGTTCTTAAAAACATATTACAGAAACTTCTCTGAAGGAAACTCTTCTTACCTGATCGCCGTGCGTTGCTGAAGAATAAATAAATACACTACCGGAAGTCTACTGGGGCACCAAATACTGTGGTGCCCTCATGGTATCAACTCCCACCGAATGTGGTGAATACTTCTAGGTCGCTAAACTCGTCAGACACAACTTTCTTCGTGTTATGACATAGCGGGGGGAGGAGCCGAAAGATTGCTGCGAAGTTTTCTTTTCTCACAAACCCGAAGATCCGTAGATCTTCGTGACGTTTTTCATTGAAAGGGGGAAAAATCCCTACTACTCCCTAGGCGCCGAGCTAGAGCAGCCCACGGAGACGAGCTGCGACCTTGATGGTCTCTAAAAAGCTCAGCGGAGGCTTGGGTAATTGCATTCTAATATCAACACCGTCGAACTTGATAGTCTTATATCGTTCTTATTTCCGCCGATAAAGCAGAATTTACTAAAAAAACGTCCCTGTCGTCCCTTTTATTTATCTCGGCCTTTGATCAGAGTGTACCCCGACGTGGCTAAGTCACAACCAGCCGAGTAGCATTGTCCACCTTTGGACGGATTTCGCTTACAGGCAGTTGTCCACCATCAGCGGGAGATAAAATCATTTTATGATAGACTTTCAAAGATAAGCCAAACTGGGATTAATTCTGCGTTCATGAACTGAAATAAGAGTAATGTCAGTTTGGTCAATATTGACAGTGATGTTTCGAGAACGTGAGGACACCAAGCTTTCGTCGTACACAATCAAACTTTTCACCGTCGACTCGAACACGCACCATCGAATTTGACGTTCACAACTGATCATCCTGACCCTGGCGTCAAAGTTGTGAACTATAAAAGGACGTCACTGAACGCGCCTGCACACAACGAGCCCTGGCACGAGCCTCTCGATTGAAAGTCTGTCATGGCCGCTCGTAAGTTCATGGAACGCGCCCCGTTTTAATTCCAGAATCTTTAGAATCATAATTTAGAAAATTGCACGCTGTGCTGTTTTTCGTCATCGCTCAGTTGGAACGCCTTTAAGCAGGGTCGTCGAAACAGAATAACGGGGAGGGGGGCGATTCACCCCCCCCCCCCCAAGTGGCGTTCAAAAAGGGGGCGCAAAGGGCATAAGGATGTAAGAGGGGGGGGGGGGATATCGCCCCAGCCCCGGACTATAGCATTTTAGAGAGTTATAATAAAAAAATGGCATACGTTTACAGTTCTCTATAATGTGTGGAGATCTGGCTGCCCTCCCCCGCGCCGACCCTTCGGGCCCCAATTTCCGGCAGAAGCTTAGCGCGCCAAACCTCCAAGATGCGTCCTTCCTCTGGGGAGCGGCGGTGACCTCGCGCAGCACAAGGTCCGGCTGGACCGCTCCCCTAAGCCAGCTGACGTCATGCGACTGGCTTCCCAAGACAAAGGAGCGAAGGCTTGAAAAGGGGAAGCCGGACAAAGAAAGGGTCTCTCTCTTGCACGGCAGCTTGGACGGCGGACAGCGTGCAGCGGCGACAGGAGACGAGGACGCTGGCGTGGAGATCGACGGGACACGGACGCTGGCGCGGGGAGTGCGGGTGCTACGTCGAGTGGCGGACTCGACTAACGGACCGGACGGCTACCCTGGACATGACGCGGTGTGACGACTACCGCTGGGACTTGAGCAGCTGCGGGGCAGCGGATCGCCCCCCGGCCCCGCTGATCACCGTTCCCCGATCCCGAAACCCCCCACCGGCAATGAGTGAGTGAATAAACCCTTTTGCCGAGAGCGAAGTATTGCTGTGTCATATTCATCCGGGAACAGGGTCTGAAGGAATCGGAGTTAGATGCCCGCATAAACTGGCGCCGCAACGTGGGGCCTGATTTTCGATCAGGCAGGCATTCCGATTCCTAACCTGTTTCCGGTTGAATTGGGGCACTGTTTCGCGCTCTTTTTGGGGGTCATCTTCGTCGCAGGAACGCCGCACGAAGTTTCGTTGCGGGCGCGCCGCACGAATGTCCTGACAATTTCGCCTGCCCGACGAGGAGGCGCGGACCTTGACCGTTGTCGTTAGGGGTTAACCCTTTTTCCCAGCCTGTCAGGAATTTGCGTATCCCCCGTTACGAGAAGCGCCTTGACTTTTCGCTGTTCAGCGCGCCGTTGGATGCTAGCAGGTTGATCCTGCTGTGCAAGAGCGCTGTGTGCGTCGAAATTACCGCACCCCTCGAGGCCTGTAGCGTCGGGCGTCCCCCCACCTACGCCTCCGGCCGTCCACGTCTGCTGGGAAAGATGCCAACTCACGGTTTGGGGGATGTGACGCGCCTAACCGCCTTTGCTCGCGTATCGATGTAATGTTTTGGAACGCTTGTTACCGATCGGACGCGTTAGAGAGGCATCGCTCTGGGTGGAGAACGCTCCCATGGCGGATGGCGGTTGCACGGAATGTGTTTGGAAATTATCCCCGCATTGCATTTTGTCCGGGAGGAGACTAGCGTCTCGGTTTTTACTGCATGCTAGCTCCCAGTTGGCCTTGCTTGAGCTGTCAGCGCGGTTTTGAGCCTTGTTAATTGACAGCGTTTTAAGGTACGGTATGCGCTCTTTTGGTTCCAACCAAGATCGCTTTGAACGAGTACCTAGTGGCCAGAGGCTACATTTAGGGGCTAAGCCCACTAAATCGTGCGGGATACGCGATGTCTGGTGCGCAGAGATCGGAATCCAGAAAACCACAGAGTTTCCGTTTTCACTTTTCAGTGGCTGTGCGTGTGTAATGCTCCGTGGAGGCCAGTTTGACGCGATGGGCATGACCCGTGCGTATCTGGTTGTAGAGTCGTGAGGTTGATTCCGTTTAATTGTGCGCACAGTTGGTTCCGGATCCTCACACCGCCATATCGATGGTTGAGCCTCGCGGCGGGAGTTACTCTTTCATTTCGTTTCCTCCGTCTCCGGAGGAGCGGCGGCCAGCGCGCGCTTTGCGCTGCCGCCGGAAACAGTACGGTTCTCAGCCGTGTTTGGGTTCGCGTTGGGACGCGAGGGCGTAGAGAGCGTAATTGGTCGTGGAGAGACCTGGATTAGAGTGAAATTATAGATTTAGGGGAGAAAAGACAGCTAGGTGGGGAAAGAGCTGTGCTCGTGCAGTGAAAAGCTGCTCGAGGGAAGTGGTGGTCTTGCGAGGATGTGACGAGTTGTTCATAGTTTTATCCTGTACAGATGCGCGGTTGGCCCGGGAAAACGCACGGTTCACGTCGGCGGGTACGTGCCCGGGAAGCCTAGAAATTATGGCAGCGGCATGGCCGTCGGCGGCCTATAACTGTTGTGCGTTGGGTCAGCCCGTCGCTGTACAAACTGCAGCCTTTGCATGAATGGGTAGCGGGTGTTGGAATCCAGCGGTAAATGCGGTAGACACTTCGACGCTGCGGAAACTGTTCATGCAGAGCAAATATAGTTTATTAGCTCGTCCATTTCCAAGACCGGCCGGTTAGATTATTTGGCATTTCAGTGTCGCGCTTGTTGCGCGGAAGATGAAAGGTGCGCGTGTGGGATATTTACATTGTTCGAACCCTACCTGTCCTCACAGTCGCAAGAAGACTTTTCAGTCATGCGGCGTGTTGACTTGGTCGGGGGCGAGCTTTGTGCGTACCCTACTGCGTTTGTATGTGGACACGTTGCTCGAGTCGAGAACGTCGAACAGTCGCGAGACGCGTTGACGGCGTACTTTTATTGCTCGATCCCGGCCAGCCTTGACATCAGCTGGAAGACTTTTTAGTTATGCGGTGTCGGGGTTTGGCCGGGGGAGAACTCTAACGTGCGTCGATGCGCTTGTCGCGGTGTCGAGCCGTGCGGGGTTCGGTGCGGACCGCCGTTACGCGCTCGTCGCTCCTGTTGGGAGGTCACCTCCGAGCAGTGAAGCGGTAACATCTGGTTGCATGCCCAGACGTTACGGACATAGCCGTGTAAATAGGCTGTCCGATTAGATCTGCTGTCCGCACGATCTAGATACTGTTCCCTTTGTACTGGTATTTGTGGCCGGTACCACGGAACACCAGCCTTTCAGTAAGGTGATTCTCCCTTCTGATGAAGGCGTGCTGCGTAGCTTGGCTGTAGCGTGTTTGTAGCTCGGGTGTCGCGAACGCCGAGTGCATGAGTGCCCGTCTTGAGTAATTGCTACTGTTGGCAGCGTGTTTATTTTCCGTAGCTATTTGAGTCGCACCTCGCGAACGGGGCAGGAATTGTTGCCGTTTCTGTTTTACGGGAGGTTATTGTTCATTTTTGAGGTTTTGTGCGTTCCTCGCGAGTGTGTTGGAAATCAATACTGTTATCGCAGGTGTGCGATTCTGGGGTTCGGTCAGATTGTTTTCTGTTTTAAAAGAATGCGGTTGAGTTTTATAGAAGCAAACGTTGTATAGTGGGCATATGTACAAATTGAGTATACAGTGAGTGCTTATGCTTTTTAGTTGAGGAATACTTTTTCCTCCTAGGTACCTCTTGAACGTGCAGCGTGATGTTCTTGATGATTGCCTGCCTGTTAGTATTGAAATGAAGAGTTTTGTTTTTATTTCGTGGCATGTCCAACGATCGAAAGATTTTGGTTTCGTCGCGCAGTCTGGTATAGCGTGCCGGTATTCGTTTTTGCGCGATTCGCTGTCTGGGATATTTGGGACGGAAGCGAACTTTAAGAACCGGCGTGTGGTGTGTGCCTGAGTGCCCGTGCGTGTTGTGAGCTGTGGTGCTCCGCACCAGTTCGTGGAGGTGCTCCGTCGGTCGCGGGCTGCCCAGTGAATGAACGTCCACCACTGGCCTGCCTGGTTTGGTGCCACCACCATCACCATCGAGGGTGCTCATCATCGGTGACACTCAGCTGATCGAGTTCCCCGCCGGAGTTCCTGGGAACCACGCAACCTCAAGCCCCCCGGAGTCTGAGCCTTGAGGGGAGGGAGGTGTGGAGATCTGGCTGCCCTCCCCCGCGTCGACCCTTCGGGCCCCAATTTCCGGCAGAAGCTTAGCGCGCCAAACCTCCTAGATACGTCTCGCCTCGGGGGAGCGGCGGTGACCTCGCGCAGCTCAAGGTCCGGCTGGACCGCTCCCCTAAGCCAACTGACGTCACGCCACTGGCTTCCCAAGACAAAGGGGCAAAGGCTTGAAAAGGGGAAGCCGGACAAAGGAAGGCTCTCTCTTGCACGGCAGCTTGGACGGCGGACAGCGTGCAGCGGCGACAGGAGACGAGGACGCTGGCGTGGAGATCGACGGGACACGGACGCTGGCGCGGGGAGTGCGGGTGCTACGTCGAGTGGCGGACTCGACTAACGGACCGGACGGCTACCCTGGACGACGACGTCCCCATGACGCGGTTTGGACTACCGCTGGGACTTGGAGCAGCTTCGGGGCAGCGGACTTCCCCCCGGCCTCGCTGATGACCGTTCCCCGATCCCGAAACCCCCCACCGGCAATGAGTGAGTGAATAAACCCTTTTGCCGAGAGCGAAGTATTGCTGTGTCATATTCATCCGGGAACAGGGTCTGAAGGAATCGGAGTTAGATGCCCGCAAGGTTCATATATACAGTCTGACGCAGTGCGGGCGCTATCGCAGCACACAGAGGTGGTCATTGACGACAGATCTTAAATCCCGTGCTCTAAGGCCACTGAAAGGCACGCGTGATGGACAACGCTGCGCTCAACATTGGGGACTTTTCGCAAATCATTACTGTGTTCCGCATACCGCACTATTGGAGCCTTTGAAGCATGCTTTTAAGCGCGCGCCCTGCGGTCACGGTATCACCCGGGCGAGCACTGGCTTCAAAGGCTCCGCAAGTGCGGTACCCGGAACATGGTAAAGGTTTGCTAAAAGTACCTATAGAAGAGCCTTTACGACGAAACGTTCGGTACGAGTAGGTACGAGACGCTAGAGCGGGTTACTCATTAGATGCACTGCGCCAGGGTAATGGCAGGGCACCCAAAACAAAACTGAATGTGATCTCGTACATGAAGTTACTATATAATATCTCAATGGACTCTTATCAACCTTCTGAATGAAAGTACAATGAATATAAACACATGCTTTCGTCTAACACAAGATAATCCTTGAAAAAAAAAAATAGACTCCTCTATGGAGACGCACAAGGGAGTCATTGCAACAAACCGCACCGCCATCGGCATCAAAACGTGGACGCAACGTTGCATGCGGACGTGTCGGCCGGATGACCGCGCTCCAAAAGCGCGGGTACTGAGTACTGCGCGGACGCCTGCGATAAGCCGATATGTATATAAAACGCTACAATTGTGTCTAGATGCCCCCCCCCCCCCCCCTGCATTTTGAAACAGTAAGTAACATAGTCCAGCCTTTGTGGCGATCGTAGACGCCGCTGTCTTGAAAACTCTTAAGCGGTCAGGTTGCACTCTCACTCGGCATTATCACAGTTTACGTGAGAAACGATGAATGAAGCGAACAAGATAAAATTACAGAAATCAAGAGGCGCGGCAGACACCACAGGCCATTCGCTAATCCGTCATTCGCTCAAATGAACGCCGCCATTCCCTAAAGTGTCATTCGATCAAACGTAGGGGGCGCGACTTCATTCGCTAAAACGTCATTCGATCAAGTGAGTGCTTCCCGTCCAAGTGTACTTCTTCTTGCTCTTCCTTGCAGCAAGGTATAAGGTCTATTTGGTACTGGGGCCACTCCGTTTTAACATAAACAACAGCCTTCCCGGGGGGTTAGTTGATTGACGTGGGCGTTTTGATGTGATGGATGGGCTGGTGTGGCCGTGTAGCCTGTAAAGTTGATTTCGGGTGCGTTGGGTTTCTGAAGTAGTAATGCGTCCGGTTTGTAGTCGGGTTTATCTAACAGTCGTGCCCTGAGCTCCGCCGCTCGCTTGCGAAGCCCCAGGTAGTTCCATTGAAGCACTCTTATTATGCTTTGAGGAAGGCTGTGGTGAGCGCTCTCATTTGGTTGAGGGCTGATTTGTACTGGTTATCTTTCTTGCTGAGCTTGGACTATGGCCTTGAGGTGATCCGGCTCGGCTTTGAGGAATGCGCAAGGTGTTGCGCAGTTCTTGGACCTCCGGTGCCAGAGGCGGGAGGGATGGGAGGTCGGGCCACACTGATGAGGCGCTGGGAGGGACCGGAGCCTGACTTCTCTGGCCGCGATCTCCCGTTGTTGTTGAAGCTTGTAGAGCTCTTCAAATTTCTTGACCTAAAAAATAGTCAGAGTGCAGGCGAGCTGGTGTAAGTTGAACATGATTGTAAACCTGAGACTGGGGCAGAAAAGAGAACACAACAGAAGGTAGAAAAAGAGGAGGCAACGTCTCAAACTCAGCTGCAAAGTTTAAGAAAAGGGGATTAAGCCTGCTTCAGGTACGATTAACGAAAAAATAGTCAGAGTGCAGGCGAGCTGGTGTAAGTTGAACATGATTGTAAACCTGAGACTGGGGCAGAAAAGAGAACATAACAGAAAGTAGAAAAAGAAGGCGTGTACGAAATAAACTTCGCAGCTGAGTTTGAGACGTTGCCTCCTCTTTTTCTACCTTCTGTTGTGTTCTCTTTTCTGCCCCAGTCTCAGGTTTACAATCATGTTCTTGACCTCTTCGCGCATTTTCTTGTTCGTTCTCTGCCACGTGGGGCACGCGCGGTCCGTGCAGAGATGGCCCGCCTTCTTGCATCCTTGGCAGCTGTGCTGCCAACCTTAGGGATTTCCCCTAGATCTAGGGATGTTCGGCATCGTTTAGGGGTAAAGGGAAATTCGTTCAAATTTAGGGATTGAAGTTTAATGGGTTTCAAAGGGTTTTAAAGACAGGTTCCTTCCCTTTTTCCTCCTCATGCCTGCCAAGCGCAGTGGGAAAAAGCCTTCTTTGTATATTGTCGGTGCCAGAAATAATCTTCAGAGGTAACAACAGCGATTTTAGGGGGGCCAACAAGGCCAAAGTAACGAAGTTTAATTATTTAAAAAGGTTTTAACGTATGTACATATGTATGTACAACCAACTAGCTCAGATCCTTCCCATTGCAGGTTTTAGCGAAGCAAATTTAACCTTTAAATGGCCACCCAACTACAGAAATGTAAGCTGCTCCTAACGATAATTTCAATATTGACGCAAATTAACACATTTTATGAATATCTAGGGAAATCTAGGGTATTTTCCGATAAAAGTTGGGGAAGAAACGACCGCGGAGGTTGGAAACACTGCTTGGCAGAAGCGTGCCTTAGGGGCAGACATGTACACGTTACCCAAAAAAAAGTAACTAAATACCGTTACTCGTTACTCGCTCAAAAAGTAACTAAATACGTTACTCGTTACCGATTCTCAAAAGGAACGCGTGAGTTACCTCAAAAGTAACGAGTTACTTTCCACGTTACTTTGACGACCAAATACACAACTGTTTCTGTTTCCTGGTTTATTGTTTTCTGTTTAGTAGTCATTGCCCTTCAGCAGCAGCTGCCTGTAGAAGTTTTCATCAGTTATGTTACCCCGCTTCCTTGGAAATACATCTCCGGCGACGCTGAAGAGTCGTTCTACCGACGCGCTCGAAGGAACGGCAGTGTTGTGCTTCAGGAAGAGCTGGTGAATCTTCGAGAACTGCGCCTTCATTGAGGACAGCGGGTAATGGGTTATGTGCCTCCCCGTGTTTGCAACCTCCGGGTTTACATTCGGTCCGCACCCGTTTCTTGAAGGTTCAACCAACGAACCTTATTGTGTTCGCTGGGTGAAGGACATTCCCAGCTGTAGAGTTCAGAACAGCACCGTTTATCGCTGGACACGTCAGTCGAACCGTTCGACTGAGGGGTAGGGCATCCGTCTCGGTTTGGGTCGTGGTGGTTGCCGCATGTGGCGCAAACCGGAGAATTCGGGCTTATGTCCGGCCAACACGAATGCAGTTGGTAGATGTCACTGCTTTCGGTTAATACGGGAAGTCCCGCACGTACCGCTTTTTAATAAGACGGGGCGCGGCAACTTTTCGTCGTTAAACGTGAGTACTGCTATCTGTATTGCATTTACCCAGGCGTCGGGCAGCAACCACACGTATTTTCTCCGACTCTAACTCAAGGTTAAGGAAGTCGTCCTGGGGGTCCTGTTCCTTTGTGTATCCGTCGTATATTACACCTTTGGAATAGGTGGTGCCGTACGTGTAAACAAATTGCACGGGGATGATTTTGTGCTTGGTGTTAACTTCCGTTATGTTTTCAAAGAAATCTACCACTTTTTTTGAGTCGGTCTTGATCGAGATCATGTTGACTTTCTCGATTAGGTGCATGTTGAACGATGCGTTCGTGTGGGTGCCCGAGATGTGCAGCTTGAGCTGGGGTAAAAGCGGCTTGACCGGTATACTCTATTTCGTCAAGCGGATCTTGTACTCGAACTGGAGACGGCGTTGCCTAGATTTAGCAGCGGCGACGGCAGCTGTCTATGTTGGGGCTCACCTAACCTTCTTTCAACCCTCAACAACACCTAATCGAGAGACTAGAGAGTGTGCAGCGCCGCGCAACCCGCAAAATCTGCGCCTGGTCCCCTGGCACGACCGACGTGCCGCACCACACACGGCTCAGAACCATTGGCTGGCGGTCTCTCGATCAGAGACGAAGGATTTCTCGAGTCCGCGTGCTGTGCCGATTGCTCGACGGATCTCTTTCGGGGACATGCCTATCGGCCGCCGTACGCCTCGGTAGAAGATCAGGTCAGCCCGAACTTCTTCGAGGCAGGACTGTTCGTCACAGCGAATCCCTGCTGCCTGCCGCCATTAGAGACTTTTTGACCGTCCCATTAGCTTCTCGTAGCCCTCTGCCCACATCACACAATGAATCCCGGGAACTTTGCAAGGTATTTGCGAGACGAATGCCTTCGCGTCTGCTGCCATCATCATTATCTTCACTCCCTCACCCCCTCTTCCTCTTGAATCATAATCATCACCATCGCCACCATCATGAACAACATCATCGTCATCACCACCACCTCCATCATCACTGCCATCATAATTTTAACCCTTCTAAAGCTGGGGGAGTACTATAACTCCCAACGCACACGACGGCAGGCTGGCAGACGCACATGCGTAAGGGTTTTTACCTACCTGCTTTGCCTGGTACGCAGCCGTGTGCGCACCATTTTAAGTGCAAATAAATCACTCACTCACTCACTCACTACTTTTCTTTTTGTACTTAAGTGACGGGTGTCCCGCCGTTCTCTGGTAACTGCTCCTCTTCGTCTTCAACTTGTGTCGCGCCTGCAATGTTCACGAGTTCCGACGTAGCTTGCGTCACGCCGTGTTGCCGACTCGTCGCGGCTTTGTCAGACGTAGCGTCCGGAAGTGCAGGTGCAGCGGCTGGCACCATCGGTAGCGCCGGTACCGTCTCGCTTGCGATCTTCACTATGGAACTTGCCGGGGCCTTCTTGGCCACCAGGTTTCTTCTTCTTTGCCTCGGTCGCGGTAAATATATTGTGGGATTCTCCGAGCACTGAATTGAAATACAGGGGGAAGCTCCAGGAATGGTTTATTTATTTATTTATTTATTGTATTTGAGGGCGCTGTGCCGGCCTGGCCTGCTTATATCGTCTCATCATCATCATCCCTAGACATGGCACCGCGGGCCTCCATGGTACGGACTGTCGCCTTTCCCCGGTGCCAAGGCTCTCCTGAGCCAATAAAGATGACACTGAGTCTTTATTCGTCCTGTCGGCGACGGGTCCGGCGTTGCCTTGTCCGGTAGCAGCAGTTCTCGTGTTCATAGCTTCTATTTGGTCTTGGCCGAGTTGGCTAGAAGTCTTGGCCGCTTTTTCTGGATTCACCGGAGGATTACCCGTTGAGTGCACAAACAAATTGTTCTAATATCATGGAAACTGAGTTAAATGCAGGTGTGCCTCGTGCACAATTGGAAGATGGAAAAATATGGCGGTTCCTAATGGCAGTATGATGATAGCTGGCAAGAATTTTGCATATAACCTATACTCGTCCTGAACGGTTTGGGGACGGCTCCAAGTTGACGAGCTAGGCTCGCCCAAAACGTTTAAGGGGTTAAATAATGTCTGAATGTGAATCTGAATAAGACATACGGCCTCTATTCATTTCCGTTCAATAAAATGTGTTTTGAAAGAATGATTCACGACGTTACTTGGAGTTTGAGGACTCGAAGGCTGTTCACAGGCTTTGGATTTAATTATTCTATAGGCGGTGTTGAGTAGGGGCGCTTAAACGGTTCTCACTTTGACTCTTGCAAGCTTTCTTTGTGTGCTAACGCAATAATTATCAGCAGCCGAAAACGTGCGGGCGTTGCGCGTGTTAGTGCGTTCCACTCCGTCATTCGTCGGAGCGTTCAGGGACCGATACAACCGACCTGCCCGATGCTGCGGGCTAAGGAGGACCTGGCTCAACGCATGCACGCCGTCGGGGAGCACTTCGAGGTGGTGCACTCCCAGTACCAAGAAACGATCAAGGGGCTGGAGTGGGGAGGTGGTGCTGCTGATGAAGGAGAGGGACGACCTCTCTGTCTTGTTGGCGACTGGCAACAATGCCAACAAGTCCCAGCAGACTCGTATCTTGGAGCAACGGCGCAAGCGCATCAAGGAGCTGGAGGAGCGCGTTGCGAAGCTGCGAAAGAAAGTCCAGGAGCAGGTCATGGTGATCGGGCTGAAGGAGGAAGAACGAGATGTCAGGAAACTCAAGGAAGAAATCCTGGAGATGAAGAAGACGCGCGTGGGGCTAATGCGCCAGCTCAAGGAAAAGTCGGGGCAGCACCGCCGGGCCCAAAGGGAGCACGACCGCGAGGTGAGCACCCTGCGGCTGCGCGAGCAGCAGCGGGCGGCACAAGCGACGCGGCAAGAGCGCCAGAGCGGCCTCAAGATCAGTGCGCTGCAACGGCGCATAGAGGACGCACTGGCGGACAAGTCGCGACTGGAGGCGGCACTGCAGAAGCAGCAGGTCGACGCCGGCAAGACGGACACCCCGGGGGAAATGGCCCCTCGCATCCAGGGCACAGTTGAGCAGGAGGTCGCCCTTCCAGTGCGCAAACGATCGGAGCAGTTGTAGACTGAACCGCAGGCGCGCAACGCCAACACAACACCACTTCTGGAGCAGTCGAAGCTCCTGGAGGTTGAGGCCAAACTCTGGGAGGTTGAAGAACGCAAGGAACGGGAGGTCAAGGCACTAGAGTTGCAGCTGCTGGCCACCAAAAAGGAGCACCGGGATCGAATGCTGTGCCTGCTGAAGCACTCTACGAGCACGTCCCTGGGCAAGACCCCCACCCTGGAGACCTCCCTCGTCGAGAGGCTCAAGTTGCAGGAAAAAGGGATATCTCGGCTACAGGACGTCTATAAAGAAATCGAAAAAAAGTCCAAAGAAGCTGAGCAACTTAAGAATGAGCTTAAGCATGTCAAAATACCTGTGCTGGGGGTAGAGTACTCCGTCAAGACAGGAAAGCCTCCCAAGCCCAAGAGGGTCGTGCCAGTAGCCACGAGCGACCTTGGCAACGACGAAAATGACCCGGACTGGTCTGGCAGTCCGACATTTCTTCAGACGAGCCGCTAGAGGAAGTCTCATTAAAGAGATGAATCGAAACTTATAAAATACCTCTCTCGGTCATATATAAGTTAAAAATGATCAATCTGTCTGCTAATGACAATCGCACGCTTGTATTTCAAACGGATGGCCACCGAAGAGCGCTGTTAGTCTAGCGATATTCGACCTGCCTACGACTTGCCTGCGACGTCATCGGCCTCCCTACGGCCAAGCGTACCGTAGTTAAACGGTGTGAACGTGTTACTACCAGAGTACGCGAAGGCTGTAAGATATCACCGGGAGATTCCGGAGCGTGCGGAATGGCGGAGTCGTGCGCGCTCTGAAAACAACACGACCAACCGCCTCTTCGAGGGAGAGCTGTTCCGGTGTGCGCTTTTTGGAGAATACCTTTGGAAGAACTACTGGGTTCAACCGATTGTACCTGTTCGGTCGATTCAAACTCTGCAGCACAATGGGGCTCTGCAGCAAAATGCACGTCGACTTTGCGGGTCCTCCGCAAAGTCGACGTGCGGTCTCGACTACGCTTTTGTCGTAAATTCCCACGGGTGGACGGGGGCGCGGGCTGGGGCGTTTCGGGATTCCTGACACGGAACACAGCACCGCACTCGGCCACCAGACATAACCCCTTGCAAAACCCTTCATCCTCACAATCCCCGGATGACCGCTGTGCAAAAGGTCCAACACGGTTTCTCGAAGAGGGGGGGGGGGGGAAAGGGGGGGGGGGGTGATGATACGGCTGCCCCAGAGAATACAACCGTTATAGGCAGACCGTTCGTCGCGGCGAGAGTAGTAAGGCCTGAAAACCTCTGGAGGTTTCTTTGATGGCCAGCTGTGCAGGATCCAACGCAGTACCCGGGAAAGAACTCGATCTTTCTTTGTCAGAAAGGCCCCTTGTTTTGCGTCGATGTGTACCTCCGGCGTTGATTCGATGAGGAGAACATCACGAAGAGGAGGTACCTCAAAATCTTGAATCTTCTGAGGAAGACGGCTGAAAAGTTCAGCGTTGCCCATCTGTTTCACAGGTCTGTAAATGAGCTCATAATCGTACTGGGCTAACATCAGGCTCCAGTGCAACAGACGCGGTGATAAAACCTAAGGAATTGGCCTGCTGCGGTGCAGTAACCCAGAAGAGGCTTGTGGTCTGTAAAAGCTTGAAATGTCGTCCATACAAGAACTGACGAAACTTATTCACACCAGCTACGACAGCCAACGCCTCACGATCCGTCTGCAAGTAGTTTCTTTCGGCTTTTGTGATTGTTCTTGATCCAAAGGCCACGTCGAATTCTTCACCGGACGGTGACACATGGCTCATGACGAAACCTAGGCCATACGAAGAAGCGTCGCTGGCGAATATTAAGGAACGCTCGACGTGGTACCAATGTGCCAACACGGTCGAAGACTGTAGAAGATCTTTGGCGCGTCAGAAAGCTACCACGTCCTCTTCTCCCCACTTCCACGATGCACCTTGGTCCAGCAACCTATGTAGGGGTTCCAAGACGTGAGCAGCCCCCTTAAGAAGCGGCCGTAGAAGTTCAGAAGTCCTAGGAAGGAATGCAACTGTTGTTTATCTTGCTGTTCTGGAGCGGTCTCAATAGCCTGATCCTTGCCTTCAGTGGGGTGGATGCCTTTCTTGTCAATTTTGTATCCCAGGAAAGACACTTGAGGCACTCTGAAACTGCGCTTGTCCTTGTTCAGGCGGAGCCCGTCATCACTGATTATTTTCAGCACGGCCCGGAGACGAGACTCATGATCTTCATCGTTCTGACCACCAATCACAATATCGTTAAGAAACACTAAGACACCTTCGAGTCCAGCGACCATATAGCGTTGGAAGATTGCTACAGCTGTAGCGACGCCGAACTGCAGACGGGTGACTCTGAAGAGACCCCGATGAGTGTTGACTGTTTGAAGGTTCGCTGAAGCTTGATCCCCTACCTTCTGGTGGTAGGCCTGTTCTAGATCCAACTGTGAAAACTTCTCACACCCAGCCAGTTTGGCGAACAGTTGATCGGCAGTTGGTAAAGGGTATGTTTCCCATCGAATGACTCGGTTCACTGTACACTTGTAATCACCGCACAAGCGAATGTTCCCGTTCTTTTTGAGAATAGGCACGACTGGGGTCGCCCATGAATAATGCCGTACTGGTTCGAAAATTCCTTGTTTGACCAGTTTGTCTATGGCGTCGTCCACCTTGGGCAGCAGCGGAAGTGGAATCTGACGAGCCTTGAAACATTTGGGAGTCGCGGCAAGGTCGACATCCACACGAACAGGGCGTCCCCTGCTTCTTCCGAGTCCTGGCTGAAAAAGCTCGGGAAACTCGCCAATCACGTTGTGAACCGCAGCCGCTTCCACCTGAGGCGGCGATGTGTCGACATGAAGGACCCCCTCCAAGGAGATGCCCAAGGACCGGAACGAGTCGCGCCCTCGCAGGCTCACACCAAACCCTTTGACAACCACCAGTTCCAATTTCATTTTCTTCTCCTTGAAGGACACGTCGGCTGTTACACTTCCGAGAACTTCGAGACACTGCTGCGTATAGGAGCGTAGTCGGAAGGCGCACGGTCTGAGGCAGCTCTTGGAGATGTGGAGCTGGGGCATAACACGCGAGTTGATGACAGTGAAGGCCGATCCAGAGTCGATTTTCATCCGCAGGCTACGGCCATTGATCAAAACGTCGCAGAAGACAGGCGGCTCGATGGCGAAGAACTCATAATCCTTCGGTAATGGTCCCATCGTCTTCAACTTGTTATTGCGAACAGCTGACCATCGACGTCCGGCTCTCGCCTTTTGGCGGCATGCTGCGACAATATGCCCCTTGTTATTGCAAATGTGACAGACAGCCCCATGAAAGCGGCATGTTTTGGGGTCATGCGCACCATTGCAACGCCAGCATGCATTCTGAGGAAGTGTGCTTGAACGGTGCTCTTCCGTGTTGCTTGTTATGTTGCCGGTTGCGGCAGGCGGAGGGATTGGCCTCTGCGGTGAGGTGGTTCGATGAGGCGACCTTGACGCTGCGTCACCTTCCACCCGATACGTTTCTGGATCCACTGCAGCCCCCGATGTCGACGCAGAGGCACGAATTTCAGTGGCTTGCGACTTGGCCGCCTCGGCCGCTCTTGCCATGTCCAGGGTCTTATTCAGCGTTAGTGTGGGCTCGAAGAGCAAACGTCGTTGTAACGCGTCGTCATGAAGGCCACAAATGACGCGGTCCTCTGAGCATGTCGTCGAGTATTCCTCCGAACTCGCAGTGCTCGGACAAGCGTCGGAGGTCTGCCACGAAGGTCGCCACAGGCTCCCCTGGACGTTGGTCGCGTCTGAAGACTTGGACACGTGTGAAAGTCACCGGACGGTTGAGGGACGAAGTGCCCCTGAAGCTTTTGTGTTATCTCCTCATACGGCGTTTCGGCTGGCGAGCTCGGCGAACACAAAGAGCGCAAGATGGCGTACGTTGCAGAGCCACAGACGCTACACAGGACGGCTCATTTCTTCTCTGCCGTGGTTACGTTGTTCGCCACGAAAAAGAATTCCAGGCACTCGATATACTGTGGCCAGGACGCAGGGTCATTAGGAAAACTCTTCGAACTGTACGTTGGAAGACATACCTGGAATGGTTGAGCGTTGTAGCCGCCGATACTGCACGTTTACCTCGTCGCCAGTGTTAAGTACCGAGCGAGACAGGACACCGTGGTGGACTTAGCGCGATGCGCCCCGCTTTACTAACTCAGATATGTACAACATGGTCCTGTTCGAGAAGGCTCGGCGTAGAAGTGGCCGTGGCTCGCGGTGGCACGCGCAGGTGCGTTTGACCCATGCTCGCGCGCCGCGCTCTCTCAAGATACACTTCAGTACACAACAATCATTGTCTCTGGGGCGACACTATCGGTACGCAAAGCAAATTGTTTTGTGTATGTTTATACAGCCGGAAGTTAGTTTGCCTCAGTGGGCGTCTGGTGTCTCAGCTGTAAATGAGCAATTCCGCTGTGGTCGGCCTTCCACGATTGGCCGAACGCTGACTATGACGTAAGAAAGGGGATTATCATCGACGGAAATAAGAGGAATGAAAGAACTTTAATTTTGACGGTGTTGGCAGTGTTCCTTTAAGAGCGCAATGATTTCAAGCTTCCACCATGCTATTTACAAACACCATCGAACTTGTTGTTTGCAAGGTAATGACGTAACAAGGGGGAACCATAAGAGGGCGCCACCACAACTTCTCGCCGCTAATAGTTCGTCTCACCCTAGCATGGACTAACCGCGAAGGCTGTGCTAGCGCGAGCGGCCAGCCTTGACTGCCTTGACTAGAGCACTTGCTGCTCGAGCGCTCGTGCAGCCGCCGAGGCTTCATTCAAAGCGACTGGCTCGCGCTTTCAGCACGCGCGGCTAACAATAGTCCATACTAAGGTGAGACGAAGTATAGAGGTCACAACCAGATGCCAAAGTTTCAGCCCGATCCGATAACTTAATCAAAAGTTATAACTGATTTTCTGAAAATTTCAATGGGAAAATGGCTGCCGACGGAGTTTTCGAACACATGGGGCTCTATGGCGCCAGAAACCGAAAACGGACGAAAATGGGCTCCATTTTTCCATTGACATTTTCAGAAAATCACTTATAACTTTTGATTAAGTTTTCGGATCGGGCTGAAACTTTGGCATCTGGTTGTGACCTCTAGCTCTACCTTTGGGCGGAGAATGAGCGTTCGGCAATACCTAGTTTATTTTTGCGGTAAAAAAGACCGTGTAAATTTTCTTTTGTGACACCCTGTACATACTCATCACATTATCATGTTTCGTAGACGTGGCACCGCGGGCCTCCATGGTACGGGCTCCTGGGGGGCTATGTTGCGCTTTTTGGACTCCCAGGAGACTTGGAAGAGGGAAGTGACGACAACGACTAGAGGAACGCAGATTGGATGTTGACAGAAGAAAACAAAATCAACATCCAATCTGCATTTGCTGCGTTGTTGACGTCACTTCCCTCTCCCTAGTCTCCTGGGAGTCCAAAAAGCGCAACATAGCCCCCCTGCGTTTCCGCGGTGCCGCGTCTCTCCAGAGCCAAAAAATAAAGACTAAAGACTAAAGTAGTCGGCAAACGGACAGATATTTTGTTAGGTTGCTTTAGGCAGCAAGACAGTGCAAATTAGCGAAAGTGAGTGCTCCATTTATATCTCTACCTGTTTGTTTTCCCAATGGAATGAGTTTTTTCTTTTTCGTATGCTTCAGTTTGTGATAGGGTACCTTGGTGTTTCCGTACACTGCGCGACATTGTTACCGGGAACAATCAATATCCTGTTTTTTTTATTTTTCACCTTAAATACGAGGGGCTTACATCAACCTATTGGTGTGGAATAAAGCGCTCGTTTGGGGCACTAATCTGAGCGACAAACTTTCAGCTCTCTCAACAGCTTTCAAAGAAATAAACTGCAAATAAAAGCGCAGTGTATGTATCTGCCTTGGGGGATGAGATGAAACCATTTTGCATGGCTACACTTCTTTTCATTTCTTTTTTGTGTTTTTGAAATGGCGTTTTTTGGCTTAAGCTCCTGCCTAGTTTTAGCCTCACTTGTGCTACGGTGTTTTCTTGCAATAGAAGGCCACGCAACACAGGCTACTTTTACAATGCTGAAGTCAACAGAAACACGGTATTTTGATTAGATGCAATATTCACACTCACATCTGAGAAGTAAAATGGGAGTCGTTAGTAAATGTTTTTTTATTAAAATATTTCTAGACGACTTTCAGCCTAGTTGGACAAGTATTTCGTTCAGTACAAAAGCTTGGATATGATTCACTGTGATCAGTTTACGCACTCTAATATTAAAAAAAAAAATGCCCATGGTCTTCGTAGGGTTCGTCCAGCTGAAAAATTGGGCCGTCTGCGCACATCACTGCCTGGTGCTTCACGACGAGCACCCTCTTGTGACCAGAAAAGTATGGTTTCTGATTCTTTGATGGACGGCATGGACGTGCTGTGCGGTCAACAAAACCCCAACAGTTGTCCAGGGGTGCTCCCTTGTCTTTGACGGCCTAATAAAAAGAAGAAAAAGGCACTCTTACAACATGGCAGTATTTAAACACTACCAAAACATGTGATATGGGACTTGTTACTCATATAAGATAAAGAGTATTTCCATGGGAGGGTTGCAAAAAAATGTATATCGTAAATTTAAAAAACAATAGTAGCTTCTTAATTTCGCTAAGCTCTGAGGCCGTCAAACTGTGCATTCAAAACGATACTTCTGAAACGCGTTCTAGTCTACCGCTATTGCTTAGAAGTCTAGTGTTGTGTTTGATAAATTTTGAATTGTTTATGCCTGTCTGGTTTTTACCAGACAAAAACTTCACATGGAATATTCTTTCGACCGTTTTTGGTGACTCTTTTCAAAACACCGCCGGGTAACATATTCGGCCGTTATATTTTGGGCATCGCTTTTAGTGCGAGACTTGTGACTAGAACCGAGTTCATATTCAGCATTGACGCAGCATTCGTGTCTAATACATTTAGACTCGCATCCGCGACAAACAATGACGCAGCTCTCTTGCTCCCTAGATCCGCTTGGCCAAAATAAGGCGGCCTTGAAGAATAGGGGCAGCATGGCATGCACTTTTAAAAAGGCTGCATTCAAGTCTCTAATATTTTCTAAATCTACCAAGGAAATCCAAGGCGAAGAGTTCCGGAGGAAAGTTAAACAATTCAAAAATTGCGAGCAAATATGAATAAATAAAGTTGAGAGGAATGGTTTTTTTGGTGCGGCTAGCGAGCGCATATATGCTCGTGGTCAACTTTCAGTGTCATTTTCGACAGGAGGACGCGTGTACAGGTATAATTGGCGTTCAAGCACGCGCTCCCGTACATCTGATTGCATAGCCATAGAAGGCCCACAAAAACGCGACGACTTTACCGACACCGTGTTGGTTGCAAAGTGATACTCGTTCACTTCGTTTGATTATGCTCTTTTGTGTTACATAAAACTCAAATGAAATGATTTACGTTTCACGCGTGGGACGTACGCTTTACTTCTTGATTCGGCCTCTTTCAAGCTGAGGTCAAGGTGAAAAACATCGGCTCGTCTTGAGCAAGTGCAGCCATCTTGAGATCTAAGCGATCCCGCTAAGAACGCTGAGGGAAGTCCGCTCTGCAACTTGTAAAGCGGAGCGCACGCTCACTCCGCTAACTATACGCTCCAACTCAGAGCGGGCTACGCATGCGCGGTGGGGGCGATGCTTCTTCCAGAGCGTAAAGTAGAGCATAGAGGGCTCATAAAAGTGGCCTACGAAAAGTCAAAGATTAAAAGCGCGCTCGTCGTGACTTGTCCTGACACTGCTGATGTACAGGGTGTCACAAAAGAAAATTTTCACGCTAAAATGGCTCGCAAAAATCGAAAACTTGACGGATCTTGTAGCAACTTTCCTCAAAAATGTCTTTAACTGGTCACATTTTTGTGCTAAAATTTGAAGTCGGAACTCCGAGTACAAAGAAAATAAGAAAACGATAACTGATTTTTTCAACGGCGGAGCGGCAGCTGTCGGGGCGACACCGAACGACGGCCATGTTTCTTTGCCTTATCCAGAGATGGCGCTACGGATTCACTGGACGCTGACTGAACGAAAAAGCGCGCTTTTATCCAAGTGTTTGGTTGCGTGGGATATTTGCCAAAATAAAGTTGTTTGATTTTTCAGTTAAGTTTCACTGTGCAGAAAGTGTCACGCCATAAATGCGAATAAATAAAACCGCCAATGTCTGCTGCAGAAATGACGTACCTTCGTCTCCGACGGTTCTTGTTTCGTGCATCGTCTGCTTTCGCAGTTTGACGTTCGTGCTCTTGCTTCAGTGCGTTTGCTTCATTTGTTATCGCTGTTTCTTTTTTATTTATTTTGTTCAACGCCTCACCATGCGACAACTGAGTTCCAAGGAGAGGATCCAGGTGGTTCTATGGTACACAACAAGTGGAAGCTTCAAGAAAGTCCGAACAAAGTGCCGGGCCGCCTTCAACAGAAAACCACCCTCTCGGCCAACCATCATCAAGTGGGTGACGAGGTTTGCCCAAGACGGGAACATGACAAACAAGGCTCCGAACCGTGTTGAAACGTCGCCAAAACGAAGAGAGCAGCAAGCCGTTCTCGACGCTTTCGACGCGCAGCCCCACCTCTCGATCAGGCGTGCTGCTCGTCAGCTCAACCTAAGCCGGGGCTTCGTGTGGCGAGTGCTTCGCCGGCGATTGTACCCGTTTAAAGCGCAGCTCCTGCACGAACTGAAGCCGGAGGATTACGCACGGAGAGTGCAGTTTTGTAAGGACGAGCTGGCGTGGATTCGGGCCGACCCCAGCCACCTGCAATTTCTCGTGTTTACAGACGAGTCAGTCTTTCATCTCGACGGCCGCGTCAACAAGCAGAACTGCAGGTTGTGGTCTGTCACGAACCCGCACTGGTCGACCGAACATGCAGTTCAGTCACCGAAAGTCGTCGTGTGGTGCGGCATTTGGCGAGAGGGTGTCGTCGGCCCGTTCTTTTTCGATTCGACGGTGACCGGTGGCACGTACCTCAAGATGCTGGAGGAACAGATCTTGCCGGAGCTCGAAACTGCACATATGCAACGCGAAGTTTGCATCTTCCAGCAGGATGGGGCCCCTCCCCACTATGCGAGCAACGTGAGAGCCTGGCTCAACAACAAGTTTCCTGGGAGATGGATGGGCCGCGGCTCTCCGACCATGGCTTGGCCTCCTCGGTCTCCAGACCTGACCCCTTGCGATTTTTTTGTCTGGGGGTACGTAAAGGCCCAGGTGTACGCCCGGCGATCGAGGACCATCCCGGAGCTGAGAGAACAGATCATCGACGCGTTCGAGACGATCAGTGACGACATGCGGGAGGCCGTCTTCCAGGACTACGAGAGGAGGCTTGAAAAATGCATCGAAGTTCGCGGCGGGCACGTTGAGCTGGGAGTCTAACCGTTTTTGTTTTGTTTTTCTTCCGAGTGTATCTGCGTGTGAATGAGACATTTGACCACAACTGCGAAGACCGCAGTTCAGATTTCAACGGCTCTTTTCAGAGCCACCAAATCGCTGCTTTATCGGGCGCACTCCTGGCTGCCTCTCGTGTCTCATTCAAACGTCAAACTGCGAAAGCAGACGATGCACGAAACAAGAACCGTCGGAGACGAAGGTACGTCATTTCTGGAGCAGACATTGGCGGTTTTATTTATTCGTATTTATGGCGTGACACTTTCTGCACGGTGAAACTTAACTGAAAATTCAAACAACTTTATTTTGGCAAATATCCCACGCAACCAAATACTTGGATGAAAACGCGCTTTTTCGTTCAGTCAGCGTCCAGTGAATCCGTAGCGCCATCTCTGGATAAGGCAAAGAAACATGGCCGTCGTTCGGTGTCTCCCCGACAGCTGCCGCTCCGCCGTTGAAAAAATCAGTTATCATTTTCTTATTTTCTTTGTACTCGGAGTTCCGACTTGAAATTTTAGCACAACAATGTGACCAGTTAAAGACATTTTTGAGGAGAGTTGCTACACGATCCGTCAAGTTTTCGATTTTTGCGAGCCATTTTAGCGTGTAAATTTTCTTTTGTGACACCCTGTACACCTAGTTTTTTTTTTTTTTTGTGCCGAAACAAAAGTAAATACGTAAATTATTGGCGTATCAAAAAGATTAACTTTTTACTAGACAGAGCAGCTGTGCTAAAAACAATGGAAACACGAAATTTACACAAACCATGCAGGGTCTCACCTGTGAGCACAGCTCCAGTTTCGCCAGGGTCAACCCCCCCTGTTTGTTCATGTCAGCGAGCAGGTGGCCGAACCTCTGGTTGATGTGAACCACGCTGAGGTTCTCAATACTGAAGAACACCGACAAGTTCCGTCCAAGCGCTCATCCAAGTTCGAACAGACGGTTGCGATAGGCCAGTCGACAAAGATCCATGCAAAGCGTCTGGCCAGATTGGCAACACCCTGCGCCGATTTGTCGGGTGCTGGGATTTGGAGGCCCACTTGCAGAGCAGCCAGGTCCTTCTTTAAGCGGGATTGCCTCCTAAAGGGTTTCTCTTCTACGTTGGCAATATCTAGCAAACCGCGTTCGGAAAGGAAGCTTCGGCGCTTCATGGCATGAGGGATACAAATCATTGAATCGATGTCTCGCCAGCTTAATCTCGTTAGTAGAAGTCTCCTTCATTGAGAACCACGGGGATTCATCGTGCAGGTGTCCTGCTAGCCTTGAGCAACACTGTACTCGTACTTCGCAAAAGGGTGTACTCGGACAACTCGGAATGCGCAAACTTCGTCCTTTTCTTTCATTTTTCTACTTCGAATACGTAAATCTGTTTCAGTTTTAATTTGAGTGGAGCAGAAGCAACAAGGGCGAGTGCCGCCCTTTCAGCGTCCTTGACCAGCACGCGCGCTCGTGCAGTGCAAGTGCCGTTTAGAGCAACATGCTCATTGTTATACCTTCGGCTTCACTCGCACACAGGGTGGAACGATTATATTTATATTTTATAGCGTAATATTCTTCGGGTGTGTGCCTACTCTTTTGTGTTCATTATTCTCGCCTTCGTTTTTACCACCTTTACAAACACGCTCCCTTTAACTTTCTTGGTGTTAACGTTTAGTTTTTCTGTCTTACTAGTACTATAAACGTCCACTTGTGGGGCTACGCAAGCGAATTTTTCGAACGCTCCCAAAACGCTCTTACGCTGAAGCAAAACGGTCTACTAAAACGCGTTTTTGGACCTCCGCTTTCCACTCCGCTGAAGCAGGCCGCGCATGCGCAGTTTGGCACCCTCAGAGCGGAGCGGAAAATGAAAACGGTCTACTAAAACTCTCTAGGGCGACACTATCGGTACGCAAAGCAAATTGTTTTGTGTATGTTTATACAGCCGGAAGTTAGTTTGCCTCAGTGGGCGTCTGGTGTCTCAGCTGTAAATGAGCAATTTATCCAGTGCGGTACAACCGCTAACCTGGGGTCTTTAACGTGCACCACGCAGCAGTGATACACGACCGCATGCCAGTACGATGCTCATCCAGATCGAAACGGGCAGGGTTCAATATGCAGAAAATTTAATTATTGATTATGATACACTAGATGGCGCTTCTTTTACAGCGGAGCTTAGAGTTCCTGTATAGGCTCCCTACGGGAGCCAGAGTTGCGCGTTCACGCATGGCATGTGGATGCAGCTCCTCACGTGACTGAATTCGGCGAATAGCAGCGCCGCGCGTTCGAGGCGCGCGGCGGGCTCAAAAGCCGGGGAACGTACGCCGGGGCGCGTGCAACGTCTACTTTGCTGCACGACACTTGATACGGCTCCTCACGTGATCGGATCTCGGCGAATAGCGGCGAGGGCGGCACGCGGCATGTGGAATCAAACGCGCAACTCTGGCTCCCGTAGGGAGCCTATAGACCTTTTTCGCATAACCTCAAACCAGCCAGTAATTGACGTACCCTCGACCTGGTGCATTTTTGAATTGCCCGCTGACACAGGGTCTGCAACCGCCAAGGGTATGGGTGAAAAGGCTTAAAAATGGACGTCCTGCATGAGTTAGTTCCGAGTGCTCCTTTTTACCGTGCTGCAATTTCCGAAAATCTACGGTTGTCTGGCTACCACTGCGTGGTCGTCGGATGGATAAATAATATTAAAAAGCATAAGGGCGATAGCAGAAAGTGTGCCGTGAGCACAAGAAGCTGCAGCGCGAGCGTGGCTGCAATGTTATCGAGCTTCGCATTTTCCCAAAGAATCCTTATTTATGAAGTCAGTCGATTGCGAGCTTGGATCGCGAGAGATTCGTATCAGACTCAACGTCATGTTTAAGCTCACGACCACTTCGTCTATGACAAGAGAGCCGATTTTAATTCCCGGTGCAGGTGGTTCAATTAGGTTATCATAGTGCCACTAAATAAGCTACGCTTCAGAGTAACGACACTTGTTCATATTGTGGCTTACAATCATGGTTGCCAGTTATCTGAAGATTTATCTGAAATCACAGGAAACGCTTTTCCGCCCTCCACAAATGTTTAGACATTTCGCGACAGAGCAAAGCATTATTACATGAGATTCCTAACACCGAATCTAATGCTGAGGAAGTCGCACTTTTGAATCACACCGACCGGCAGTTGCGTCTGCTCTGCACAAGCACCAAAATGGCGGCGCCCACAACAATGTTGGGGAACAGAGTGCCGATATTCTAAGCGCAGCTCATTTAGTGGCTCTAGGTTATCACAGCAAGCCCCATAGTATGTGAAAGGAATGAAAAAGTCTACACGCCACCACTCAAGATGGAGCTATCAAATGCCGAGAGCACTGCTCCTATATACTTCGCTGTGGAAAGTCAATCAAAACTCCCCACAGTCTTCGTCCTCGTTCTCTCGAGGAGGTAAGGTGAAGGCCTGTGAGTAGCCAGCTGGATTCAACCGGACAAGCTCCAACCAAGTTACTGCAGCCCACCATAGCCAAGTCTAGCCAAGTTCCCCCCATACCCACACCGTTGCCTACACAGATAGCTGTGCTGTCAGAACTAGCCGGTATTTCTTTTTCTAAACCGCTAGACGGCGTCGTCGGCACCGCAATTCTCAAGATGGCGGCGCCGTTCAAGAAAAGGTCTATACAGGAACTCTAAGCGATGATGATGATGATGATGATGATGATGATGCGGCTTGTTCCCTTTGAAACGGGCGAGCGCGAACTAAGTTCGTGCCCAAGCCTGGGAGCGAGGAGATCTTAATGCCCCCTGAGGTGGATCTTATTACACCAATCTTCAAGTCGTCGTTTAGTGGCCACTACAAGCATGTGTCGGCCGCTAGAAGGCCCCTTTATCTGCGTAGCTGCAGAGCTTTGTGCATCAGAGGAGTCTGCTTGGTTGCGCCCGATTTCAGTAATTGTGAAGCCCAACGCCCCAGCGAGCACTAAGGGGCTCTGCAGGCGTGGGCACCGGGACGGCTGAAGTCCCGCACAATCTAGCACAACGTGCTCCACCGTTTCATCGTAGCCTCCGCAGACCCGACATGCGCTCGTGGTCACCGTAGCATCAAACCGGCGTCTGTAAACTAGTGTCCGGAGGGCCCCGGCGCGCGCCTCAGACAACAAGCGGCTGCCCAGGCTGTTGTCGTACAGCAGTGCTTCCGATGCGATGATTGTTTTGTGGGTCAGGTACACTTGGAGCGTCTTCTTTGTTTGTGCGTCTCGGAGCCATTATTGGGCCTCGTTGTCACGGACTTTCTTCTTAACCTCTGACGCCCATTCCCTTTCTGATGACGCTTCAACGGGGTCAGAAAAAAAGCCATACTTGTGCTCAAGTTGATGAAGGCGCTTCTGCCAGCGTGTCCGCAGCCCCGTCAGGTGAGTGTACATAAACAACCTCCTGGCCCACCTGCAGCTGTCCATATGGCGAAGACGCCCGTAGTAGGTAATTTTGCTGGTCGCCTCCCGAGCCTCAAAGGAGGACC
Organism: Ixodes persulcatus; assembly: GCA_013358835.2. NCBI lineage: Eukaryota > Metazoa > Arthropoda > Arachnida > Ixodida > Ixodidae > Ixodes > Ixodes persulcatus. The sequence goes on along the minus strand of JABSTQ010009195.1, from coordinate 100 downwards.
AGCCCAGCTCTCCCTGAACTGCCTCGTTAGCGACCCCCCCCGTGGCAGCCCAATGCCTGGCGTCCAATCTCTCTCTGTCGGCGTTCCATACGGGCTCGGA